>CM023490.1:57189309-57234710 GCA_013339685.2 Hyalomma asiaticum | reverse complement strand
TCGGTATTTTCAATCAAGAAACTCGCTAGAAGACGCTGCATGCGCCAACGCTGTCTCTCGCGGGTGAGGGCGCGTTCTCCTTCTTTGCGAGCTGGTAGCGCGTTCATCGAAGAAAGAGCGTTTCCATAGTCAGCGCGTGCCTTTCGCTTTCTCTTTCTCTCTCTCTCACAACACAGCAGATGGAAGAGTGAGAGAGCTCACGCGCCGGGAGGCACGCGCCGAGGGCGCGACATGGGCTGCAGAAATTAGCGTCCTTTCCTAACCGAACCACAATCCACCATCATCATCATCCCACATGTAGCATTATTCACTTCTTTGAAGGTAACGCGCTACTAGGAACGGACGGACAGACCCAAACCTTAAGGAGCTTCGCCCCTAAAAACTCCACGCATCTCCACGAAGCGAATCATGATGACTGGGCGAAGCACTGGAGATCGTTCGGTGTTACCGTAAATCTCCCGTGACATTGGCCACTCACGAATGCAAATGAATGACAACGCGTGTGTATAATTACACCGGCGTTGTCATTGATTGTCCTTGTTTTTATGGCATTCTTGCGCTCCCACACGTAGATCGGGCCGAGTTACGGATTACTTTTCAGTTAACACGCACGCTGCGACTCTATTGTTCAACTGCGCACACGAGAAATTTCCCACCGGTACTGCATTGCAGGTCAAGATCTAGTACCCTTATGTATGGTGTGGCTGGTGAACGGTTACGCAGCACGAGCAGTCGGTTTTTTAATCAAGAAACTCGCTAGCAGACGCTGCCTGCGTCTATTTTTCTACTCCGGGCGAGGGCGCGTTCTCGTTGTTTGCGAGCTGGTACAGATGATGACGGCGATCGTGGTTCGGTAAAGGATCTGGATTTTAGGGGCGAAGCTCCTCTTAGTCTAACCTTGTCACGCGTCAGTCGTCAGGCGTGACCCGCGTGCCGAGAGTCACGCGCTCGCCCTCGGCGCGTGACTCTGCTGTCTTGTGAGAGAGAGAGAGAGACAGAGAGAGAGCGAAAGGTGCGCTTTGGCTATTGAAACGCTCTTTCTTAGAGGAACGCTGTACCAGCTCGCCAAGAAGAACGCGCCCTCACCCGCGAGAGAGAACGTTGGCGCAGGCAGCGTCTCCTAGCGAGTTTTCTTGATTGAGAAATACCGAAAAACCTATATATATATATATATAGGCACTGGATCTTGACTTGCAATGAAGTGCCGGTGGGAGATTTCACTTGTGCATAGTTGAACCATGAGGATTCGTAGCGTGCGCGTTAACTAAATAATCCGGAACTCGGCACGATCTACGATGAACCTCCCGAGCTTCGCCCACTGATCATCATTCACTCCGTGGATATCCTGTAATTTTTTGTAGTGCAGCGCCTGCTGGAGTATTCCTTGTATCATGTATTGTGCTGTAATATACTTGATCGGTGGACAGATAAAGCCTGTTTTTTAGACAGATGTTTTCGTTGAATTCTTCGCATAGCATCAAGTGCCACGATACGTGGCGATCTGCACGGTTTTTACGTGTTAAAACTGGCTTTAGGATTCAGAATGGCGAGCCCAACTTCGGTCATAGTTGGAAGTTAGATTAGAAGACGAAAAGCATGAATGATGTTTTTTTTTAGTTAATGTGTGCGATGTCGGAAGTTGGCTCTGAAACAGATATATTCAGACAGGCCCAACGTAAGTACCTGGAGAAGCTACCTTGGTTATGACAGCTGGGTACTCTTCCTGCAAGCAGGGTGGGCGTTAAACACAGCATTGTATGGCAGTTGTGTCTTCTAATTGCAATTGCCGGAAGCAAGCGGAGGTCTCGGCCTTCTGCACGTGTTCACACTTTCGAGAGTGTTGGCCCTAAAAGCAGGTAGACACCTGCATCAGTCGACGGAGTACATCGGCAAGAAACTGTTGCTGTACGGGTCCAGCCCCAATCCTCGACAGCGACAGATACTCCAGACCGCAAGGTGAGTCCCCATGCGCCTTGTATAAAGCGTTGTCAAATACAAAGAGAATGCTGGAGACGGAGGCACCTGACATCGACATAGATAAAGACCCAGCCTCGCGTATCATCGATATAATCACAGAGACTCAGCTAACATCAAAAGAAAGAGGCAAGGTCAAGAGAATGAAAGCCAAGGAAACAGGACACGTTATGCTCCCGCGAGAACTGTGTGACTTCGATTGGAAGCGAAAGTGGGATGTACTTCCAACTAGGAAACGCGTGCAGAAACTGGGCATTACGCCAAGCCCCCGCTGCCCGAACTGCAACGTTGTGGAGTCGGCCGCACACGCTCTCTGCGAATGCCCGGCAGCCAAGATCGTCTGGCTGTTCGTAACGAATTTATTCAAAATACCAACCTTGCCAGGAAAAGAGGAGGAATAGAGGCGCTTTTGCACAGCTAGTGGTGGTGTGCACGATGTATGTAATCTGGAAGCGACGGTGAGTCGCAGAGGCAAGGAGAACGCCAGTGCGGGCAGCGTACCCGACGCTGCAGAAACTGCGTTTGATTTTATGGAGCTTTCTTACGGAGGAACTTGAGGCTACCGGCGAAGAAAGCTTTCTCCGCCGCTGGCACACAAAGTTTTTCTTTTTTAGGGACGGCGAGTTAGCCTGTCCTATAACCCCGTTTTAACCATGCTAACCAAGCTAACCTTGTACTATCCCCACCCCCCCTCTTCATGTCAAAGACTTAAGAAGGAGAAGAGAAACACCATCTTCAGTCTGGGTACCGGCGTTTGAACCATATACAAACAATATGTACTTTGTAGGGTACATGATATGTCATCATTTGTTGTAGCGTACACCGCATAAAATCATATTGTAAACGTGGCTGACGAGTGTCTCCCTGAAATGATGTGCGCACTGCACAACGTCTCCCACTGTATACATAGCATTATACAATGGGCACGCCACAAGAGCTGCTAACGTCATGTAACCGGGTAATTCATCTACAAATAGAAACCTGTATGTTGGGCGCATGTGTTATTGTATGCCCGGTCAAGAGCACTGTGTATTCTTTTATGCGTTTAACAAAACCTCCTATGCACGCTACAAGAGCTGTGAACTCCATGTGAGCTAGCGACCCACGGACAAATAGAAATCAGTATGTTGGGCACATGTGTAATTGTACGCCCTGTCAAGAGTGACGCATATTTTGTTACGCGTTCAATAAATCTTCCGTTTCGTATACGGAGAGTCAACTGTTTGCACTTGGTCGTTGCTCGCGTAGTTGCTTCGTACGACTCCTAATCGCTGCAGGAGCCTTCTATCTGTGGAGCAACAGGTGTGAGGCTCTTGCCGCAAGACACCATCGCCGCACTCTGCATCCGCTTCTCGAGTGACTGTACTCCGAGCTGCTGTGCTTTCTGTGAGAGGTATTGCTCTTCCTTGGCGAAGAGGACTTTCTTCGGAAGTGGTCGTGCCGTTTCCTACCGTTAGTTGATGTACGGGTCCAGGCTGTTTGAGGAGCGAAGCTCCTTAGGGCCTAGCCTTGTCGTTGCCCACGTCCATGAAGCTACTAAAAAAGCAAGCCGAAATCGAAACTGAACACATGCACAAGGAAAAACGAAATTATCTGTAAAAAATCAATTTATGTGTACGTCAATCAGGTATATGACAGCACAATACATGATACCAAGAATATGCTAGAGGGCGCTGCACTACAAAATCCAGATCCTCAACCGAAACACAATCGTAACGATCATCATCATCTGCACCACATCGCGAAGAACGGGAACGCGCCCTCGCCCGCGAGAGACAACGCCGGCACAGGCAGCGTCTGCTAGCGAGTTTCTTGATTGAAAAAAGCGGCTCCTCGCGTTGCACAACAGTTGACCGGCCACCCCTTACATATAGGCTCTGGATCTTGATATGGAATGCAGTGGCGGTGGGAGATTTCTCCTATGCGTAATTGAGCAACAATGATTCGCACCATGCGCATTAACTGAAAGGTAATCCGTAACTCGGCGCGATCTACGACGTGGGGAGCGTAGCCGCCTCATATAGACAAGCATTAATGACACCGCGGACGTAAATATACACACGCGTTGTCACCCACTCACATGCGTGAGTGGGCAATGCAACGGGTGATTTACGGTAATACTGAACGATCCACAGTGCTTACCCCACTCGCCATGATTCACTTCGTGGAGATGCGTTGATTTTTTTTTAATTGGCGTGGTTTATGCAGCCCGTTCCTCAAGTGTTGCTTGATGCAGGTATATCATGTACGCACTTGTAATTTCTCTGTGTGTGTCCCCGTAACTATGCTGCTTCTTGTATACGTGCATCTGGTGTTATCACTCCATGAAACTCATAAGTTGGCTACATCAAAGCCATTGTACATACCCTTCATGTGCATGCATGTAATTTCGTATTCGTCCATACTTTGTGGCAATTCATTTTTGCTCACTGTGTATGTTAGTGCCTCTGTCTTGATGGTATCTTCTGAAGCGGGGCATGTGTGTCTGTGAATGAGTCGTATATATAGCACTCTGTGTACTCTTTGTACATGTCATAGTTTTATTTGTTTCTGTTCTCGTACTGTCACTGTTTCTCAGTACATGCGGCTTCAAATGTCGATAACAGTTCTCTAAACATAGAGACTGGCCACGTTCGCCTGCCGTCACCACTGACTGCTAGAGGAAAAATTCGACCCACTAAGTGTCCTCTTGGACCACTGTTACATTAAAGGGATTATGTGAAAGGCAAGGAACAAAGAAACGGAGCCTCATCGTCAGTGCTAATGCGTTAGATTACGAAGACGGCAAAAGCAGACCCCATCATGCCCTCGACCCACACTATCCCCGCTGTTACCGACGGCCCACTGCCACATGTTACTGATAGGTGATAACGACCGCAGACTTCGCACTCTTAGCGGTTAGGTCATGATGAACGATAAAAGTGCTAGGGCACATACGCGAGTACAAGCTGTATTTCATGGTTGGTCCAAAGAAGGAGACGACGAAGTGATAGCCCAACGCGGGCTGTTGCTGTTGTGCACGGTTATGATGGAGCCGGTAAATCGAGTTGTATATAGCCTTGTTTGTACATCGTAGTGGAGGTGTGCGATTCCTTGACCTCGCCACGGAGCTTCGCAGCGGCCTCTTTCTTGAAGCTCTCACGATGGCTTCCGCCGAACCGTCGCCACCATCCGCCGATCCCTCTGCGACAACGTACGTCACCGTTACAGCACCGCAAGATCCCGGCGTGTTCTCAAGCCACGAAGGCGCAGACGTGGAGGACTGGCTTACGCGACAGGAACGTGGAGGCACCACCAAAAGGAGGGATCCCACTATACAGCTTATAAATGTGCAGTTTTTCCTCGACCGACCACCGCGAGCGTGGCTTGAAACTCATGAATGCGACATCACAAGCTGGGACAGCTTCAAGCAGAAACTGCGCGGCGTCTTTGGGAGCCCACACGGTCGGCAGCTGGCTGCTAAGGAGGAACGGTCCACGCATACACAAACATCCACTGATCCTTACGTCACGTATAGACTGGACATATTGCCTCTATGTAACAAAGCCATTATAGTTTCGCTGCTCCCAAGATTTCGATACCTTGGAAGTGGCTTGTTGGCTTTTTTTATTCAATTTGGGACAACTTATCGCTTTGTGCAGGATGGATATATATTTATAGTATTCCGAGCCATTCGTTTTCAAGACGACACTCTTGCGCTACCGAAATGCGAAAAACTTAGATCATCTCTCCGTCCATCCGTCCGTCTCTCTGTCGCTCGATTCAACAACCCTGCCAAAACCGATTCAACTGGGCAGTCAAAACCAATCGAGCTACTAGCACTGGTTGTACGTGGTGGTACGCGTCAACATTATAAAGCACAAAGAAACCTCAGGCCTATTTCAGGCAAGGTATTTACATAACTGTTACCCACATCGTTCATTAAATCAGATATTGGACTGGTCTTTACATATTTCAATGAAAAAAAAGTAGTGCCTTAGAAATGTAGTGGAAGAAACGCTACGCGTGGAGCGAAAACTAGTAAAATGCCCCGATACATAGCTCGAGAGCCGGATGAACGCGGGAAATTTGAATTTAATTCACAAAACCTTCAATGCATCAAACATGGGAGGAGTGAGAGAGAAGGAGAAAAGCATGAAGTGTGCGAAGGGGAGAAGAGAGCGTCTCAGGTATCAGGGGTGGCAGAAGACTGTCGTCTTTCAACGTCATTTGCAGTGAAGGAAGAAATATGCAGCCATTTTTTTTCGTACACCACCAGCAGCACGAACACTGTAGAATCGTTTCTCGACGTAAGAACATTCGTTTCCTTGAATAGAGCCAGGATAAGCTGGAGTTGCCCAGCCCGCGGACGCCTCGCTGACAGACATGACGTCATTATTACGTGATTCAGAGTTCCCCTGGCTTGCGAGTAGAAGAGCTACCGGGTGATCCCCGTGAAAGACGAATGCATCGCAGGCGTCCGGGGCCGTTCAGAGCCGTTCAAGACTTGTAAAACGAACACGCTTGGTGCTTTTCAATAAGTGGCCTCCAGAGGAAAGTGTGGTTGTTCAAGGTCACGATCCTGATCGAGTCACGGTTTGACATTCCGTAAATAAGAGGGCCTAACGAACAGCACACAGTGGTGCTTTGTTCTTTGTCAGGCATTAAGGCTTAGGCCCCAGCACCCTTCCTTTTCTTACTTACGAAACAGGCAAATAATTTCATTTAGGCCCTAAGAAGTGACACCTGTATAGGAGCACTGTGAGCCGCTCCCAAAAGTAATTAATATTGAAACCAAAATTGAAAAAGGTGGTAACTATAATGACATGCTGCACCATATGTGTACTGTGTTACGAAAAAGTGGGCAAGAGGGTTTTGTTACCACATGACCTGGCGAACGGGAATGGTTTGCAGGCATAATTACCCGGCCCTGTTATAGCCTCGCCCATTTTTTAAAGGAAGCTTGTACTGTCTAGCCTGCGTCGACGGAGTTCGTACGGCTGTCAGGCAAAAACCAGAAAAAAGTGGAACCCCTGACACCCTCTGTAAAGAGGCGAAAGAAACAGACGCATTATTTTGCTCTCCTGAATCACATAGCCTGAGTTGGAGTGGCAATAACAATTGTTTATGGTGCTGGGTTTCAATTACCCCCCCCCCCCCTCCACTCTTTCAAGGCAAGTTTCTTAATCAGTCGACACATATCCAGGTTTGTGGCCAGTGAACATATTTGAACCACACAAATGCCTTGGAAAACCAATAAAGAAGAAACTGTAATAAGAGAGAGCAGCTGGTCAAGTGCACTCACGCAGAGGCTCGATTTCGCCCATTTCCTCAAAAAGACAACAGTTGAAAATTTCTTCACTAGCAATTCCAATCTCAGTTGGGCGCCTTCAATATGTTCTTTAGATAATAGAGTGGTGCGTTTTCAATCAGCGAGGTGACGAGTAATTCATGTGTGTTCGGCAATGGCGGTTCAAGTTTCCTTTGGCAATAATGCAGGCTGCTTCTTTGAGGTTCTCGTATAATTGCTGCTTTCAACGATCGTGCAACTGTTGTCTGCGTGTGGTATCTAATAGACAACAGTGCTGGAAACGTTGCCACGTGGTCTATTTTTGCCTGTCGCTGGAATCAGCGTAGTATGAGTAGGGGAAGCCCGAGCGTCCACGAAGGCACTTAGGAAGACAAAATACAGGCGCGCCGTGGCCAGGCGTATACTGCACCACTCGCCAATTCCGCCAGAAGGCATTAACAAGCTGATTATTCACTTCCATGACCACATATGACCTGATCCGAGGTATGACGTCTCGGTTGGAGCGACGCTCATTCGATCCTAATAAACTGCATCTATCCAGGAAATGCATATCCAATGATGAGTTAATGAACGAACTAACATTGAAGCCTAGGAAAGCACAGGGGAAATTTCCAAAGTTCTTAATTGTGGTATTGTAACCCTGGAATGAGTAGAAAGGACTTAAAGTGGACGAAAAGACAAACCTGCCGTCGGTGGAAAGCGAACCCACGACGTTAGCATAACACCTCCGATGCTCTACCGTTGAGCACGAAGGCGGTCGTCCCTCCGTCCACTGTATTGGTTGTTTATATATATAATCCTGTTAGTGTTAGGCAGTGCCACTCGTAGCCATGGCGGCGACTATGGAACACTTTTTTTTTGCTGGGAGGCGTCACGTAGAATGTGATCTTATAAAGAGATGGCTGCTGCCCAATAAACCCTCGCATACTATCCAAAGGCATCAAGTCAGCCGCAATGAGACCTAAGCTAGTGAAATAACAAATGGGAAGGGGTCAAGGGCCTGCTGGCCACATACCCTGCACGCGATCACTTTTTTTGGCTATAAGCGGCTTAGAACTTTTGAATGACAGTAAAAAAGACCAGCACTGTAGACTGAGGACATAGAACGGCCGTTCATCACGCCAATATATATTGTAGCGTAGTCGCGGTGTGCGGTCGAACAACGCATATCTTGACAGTGTGGAGTACATAGTCTACGGTTTTATCAAAAGCAGTGCGTGCACGTCCGAATCAATGAAAAGAGTAAAGTCAAATAAAAACAAACAATACAAACGCGATGTCGTGCACCCACTCTCGCGAATTTCAGTCGAATGGAGCCTTGGGCGGAGATGAAACCTAAAAATCAAAATAAATAAATAAAAGGAACCCTTTCAGGACAAGACCGATGTGCCAGGCAGATTCCGGTGGTCGGTGATTGAAGACGACAGGAAGTAAAATATCGCCAAGGCCGCAAACACACTGTGAGTAAGGGGTGCTAAGAGATTGCAGTGTACGGACCCGTATCGGCGCCATCGGTGACAAAAATCAGGTGACAGGAAAGTGAACAGAAAACAAGAATAAAACTCGCGACATTGATTCTGAATCCCAGGAGACGAAAAATTGAAACAGGGAAATCCTTTCTCCAGAACGTCCTTTATGTCTCTTACTTTTCAATGAAATGCCGCCCATGAATGCGTCCACTAAAAAACAAAAAAAGATTACCTCGACCAAGACTAGCACGTGCTTTTCCAGCGCATCTCGGAAACGAAACTGTTATAGAAATGTGCTGAAAAATGCAGAAAAGTAGAAAAGATTTATCAATGGACGTAGATGCATGGTGTCGGAGAAGACACGCGAGGGCACACGTCAGGATTGGAGAAAATGGATTTTGCTCGCAAAGTTTCACGACGCTTCGGAGGAGATCTATTAGAAGTCGCTTAGCGCTCCTTTTGCTGCATCTTCCTATTTTCTGTTTAATTTTGCGGAATATTTATGCTGCTAGTTTTTCATGCGAACAATTTCGCTTTTCTCGTCTCTTTCTACTGAGTGTAGCCAGAGAGTCTTATTTTTCAAAAAAGAAAACGAAAACACAAATAAGAAGAATAATCAAGCGCGGTTCTTTCATTTTGTATGTGCAGTTTTTGGTGTAGTTCACTCCATGTCTTCGCGTTATTTTGTAGTTCATTTTTGTGCAAAGCGGTGGGAGGCTGACTATCTGTTCCGTTCGCGTCCTGCCGATATAGCATGGGCGTGCATCGCTTATGGATCACTGCTTCGGTTAGGAATTCTCTCCCCGACTCCGTGAAAGCATTGACCGCGTCACTCTTCCTTACTCCGCCCTGTTTCCTTCAACTCACATTTTCACGTTTTCAATCAGCCATACCCTTTAGGATCTATATATGCTGAAAAAAAAGCCCTCCATAAAAATGGAAATAATAGAAACGAAGCAATAAGAATGTGGCCACCATCGCTGTAAATTTATGAATGGCATAGCTCGAAATGAAGAGAGATTGCGTGTCTTAGAGCGCGTTTAGTCATTTTGACAGTATTCAACTATAGCACGCAAATCTATTGGGTCATAGATACGATACTTTGTATAACGCATTCTACTAAATCCTGGGGCTGCGTGCGGTTCAAGGCGAGCGCATGGTTTACAGCTGGCCCGAAGCGCGTTTGAGCACCGTTAGCATAAAATGGTGCTAGAGCGAACCGTCCGTCCAAAATCGTGTCGCCTTCGTTAATCCAAAGCAGAAAGTAAGAAACTTCAGCCCTTTTGTTGAGATTTGCGGTTGAACTCGAAGTTGGCGTACAAAGGTATATGTTCCTCCATTTCATGCAATGTATTGGAGTGTACTTGCAAGTTCAGGGAGCGCGGTGGGAAGACGTATAGTTGTTGTATATGAAAGGTTGCAGCTGTGTGCCTATTGAGTTTGAGGACATTTTACAAGCGCTATCAATCTACGGATTAAACATTGGCGCGTAGAACGCACTCTCACGAAAGTGCCATTTATGGCGCCATCAGGCATCGGTCACATAAAGCCTTGTGTAATAGCACGAGTCCGTGTATGGTAGTGTTCGCCCAACTTGTTCTACAGCCGCACATGGCAATAAAGGACTCAAACAAGAATCGGCGTATGTCGCTCTACCACTAACTCACGAGATATGACCGCTTACGGATACGTGCCATATTTGACCCAATATACCAAATTCTGTGTATAGCCTTACATGACCGTATATGCCCAATTCTATATTCGGCTCTAAGGGAACGCTAGCCGTGTAGACATTGTGCCACTAGCGTTCGCCCTGTCTTAAAGGGACTGTCTACCGTCCTTCATCGCTCTCCCGTTTTTTGGCTCAACAGAAAGCGTACCTTTCGAAGTGTCCCAGCGTGCAGTGGTTTCTCCAGAATCTCAATAGAAATTATTAAAACACAATTTTTTTCATCCACGAAGTCGCTCCCTTCCTAGTGTAGGCATGCCAGCAACACTGGATACCGCGCATGATGCGTCGTCGTCTCCCTGGAAACCCTTTCGGGCGCGGGAGGCATCTCAACGCGAACCGGCTTCAAGGTCGGCATTCCAGAGGCGACGACGAGGAGGAGAGGCGAGGGAAAGTCGGCGCGCGGGGGTGCGTCTCGGACATGCAGCGCCGCATGCATGACAAGCGCAGTACTACGCGCCTCCGCAGGCAGACGAATTCGAAGGCAGCGCCACATGCTCCACCCCGAAAGCAGCGAAAAAAAGAACAAATTGCTCTTGCACGTTATAACAAGGTGTCTCACAGGGTGAAGTACGCATGTAAGACATACATAATAGTTTTTCAGCAGAGTATGCATACCTGCGTGGGCTGGTTCTCGTACACTTGGAAAATGACGAACACGCTGTTGGGTGTCGCTAGCGGCGTTTTTTGCACCACTTTCAGAGCGAAATTAAAAACATAATTCCTTTTTTGTGGGGTGAAAGCGTGCTCGTTCCCGTAAATGTGACGCACGATCTGCCCAATTTTACCACAATCTTAAAAAAATTTCTGAGCGGTAGACAGTCCCTTTAATTCTTCTTGCTCCACGCCTTCACAGCGCTGGCAAAAATGCAGCGAATTCAAAACCAAAGTGGCTCACTTTCAGCATTAGCTGATCCCGATGGGCCCATTTCGAGTGAGCGTTATTAAAATTATATTAGCTTTTGCTCACAGCAATGTGAACGGGACAGCGCCTCTGCAGCGGTTTATAACAGTATTTTGTTTCGCGTATGGACGACTGACACGTGTGCACCGCACGCTTAAACTGGTACAACAGTCCGTGAAAAAATCAGTAACGTCCGTGAAGCCACATAATAGCAGAGATTTCCTGCTCTTCACTGAGTCCTGTAGAAGCAGGTTTTATAACGTTTAGAGTCATAATTTTTTAGGGACAAGTCATTTCCCTATTGAGCTACGCCTTCGATAACCTCAAATGAGCTTCCATATAAGAATTATTCAGCTAGATAACTTATAATCAATAACTATAGCGAAGACGACGATTGCTCCCACCGAAACAAAAATTCTCGTATTTTTGAAAGATACGCCTTGTCTGCTACACAAGAAGTTGAACAAGACACTCGTTTCTGATGTTTTTCATATAAAAAACAATTTTGTACCGTTGCCGAGCTATCTCCGGTGCACCTGATTGTGCTCTTGGTTAATTCTCTCTCTCTAGCGCGCGTAAAGGAATATGTTGCTTAAACGGACGAGCCCTTTCCTATCAGGGAAATGGAGGCAAGCGAAGCATTGCACGTGCGTGCCCTTTTCTTTCTTTCTTCGCTTCTTTGTTTCTTTTCCTAGCTCCTCTTTTTTCTGTTCGTGTTCCCCCTTCGTGTTCCCCCTTTCTTTTTCTTGTAGAAAATCCAATCGATTGACATGGCTCCGATATATTCCCATCGTCTTCGTCTGCCGAGCGTGCAATGATGAGCCTGCACGTGTTGCCGATGAGTGATTGATTTGATTTGTGGGGTTTAACGTCCCAAAACCAGTTCTGATTACGAGAGACGCCGTAGTGGAGGTCTCCGGAAATTTTGACCACCTGGGGTTCTTTAGCGTGCACTGACAACGCACAGAACACGGGCCTCACCATTTCGTCTCCATCGAAATGCAGCCGCCGCGGCCGGCATTCGATCCCGCGACGTTCGGATCAGCAGCCGAGTACCGTAGCCACTAGACCACCGTGGCGGGGCTTGCCGATGAGTGGCTTGCGCTGCGCGAACTTATTCATGCATATGCATGTATAAGTGTTCGTGGTCTTGCCCGCTTTACATGCGCGCCTGATTAACACACAGTGGAGACCCGGCATCAGTGGCTTGAATCCGCTGCCTGACGAACAATTATTTTCGCGTGGCTCCAGTTCTTACGTCTCCACCAGGACGACGCAGGTTAGCCTAAAAACGCTCCGCTCTGTAGTAGTCCACTATTAAGCATGCTTACCTATGTTCCATGAGTGTGTCTTACCTACATTTCGCACGCCTCTTCCTAGTCTCTCAAGCAAGCAAAATGGACTGCTGGGATTACAATACCACTCAGAGGAAGATGCCCTGGATACACAAGACGCTGGAACTTCTGCTGGTGTTCGATGAGAAATATGAGCAATTGGACGACCGAGATAGGATTCGCTGAAAGGCTGAATGCTTTATTTAAGGCGCAAGTAGTCATCAAAGTGCCCTTAAGTGCCAAGACGATGCACCGTGGTGCATGGTGGAGTGGCGCGCTATAATTTAACGATCCGGGGTTGTTTTAATACCTTGTGAGGCATATCTACCCATCCGCAAGATGTCAAAACCGCGATATGATCAGGAGACGCGCTGTAGTGCAGGTCTCCTGAAAGTAACACCAAGATGGGTTCTTTAACACACACGGCCACACCACGCAGGCCTTTTGCGCTTCACCTCCAATGAAATACCAAGCTCGCCGCGGGGATCGAATCAGATATCTTAGGGTAAGCAAGTGAACACCAAGGTTACTTGCGTAGACTTCGGACGCAGTGCGATGATACTGAATAGATGAGCGAACAGAACCGTGTGAAGAGTGGGTGGGCGAGGGTTTGAGGCTTGTCCACTCTCTCTTGACACGGATGAAAGTTCTGTGGCTTCATTGCCGCCGGAAGTTGGTTGCTCTCAATGCAACACACAATAAAGCAGCATCCGTGGATGTTGTTACAATACAATGCCTACTTGCAATATTGCCCCTACATAATGCCCACTTGCAATAATTCCTACTTGCAATAATGCTTACTTGCAATAATTCCCCTACAATAATGCCCAATTGGGCGATGTAGGTTGTACTAATAGATAAAATGAATAAATATTGATACCGCACCTCGGGTGAAGAAGGAAAGAGGACAACGAAGTGAGGCTCAATCCTGGGCTGTATGCTAAGCCTTCTGCGACCATCCGTCACCCAGCTCTGTAAAATAAACATCTTTCACCTTAACAGGATTGGTGGAAGTGCCGGGTAACGCATTCGCGCCCCGAAGAAGGACGACGGAAGAGAAGCCACTGGAGCTCCGCCGAAGCTGCAGACTCGCGGGTCTTCCGCCTGTACCAGTTACCATGAACGCTGATGGTGACAGCTCGCCGCCTTCGTCCATATCCCTTGGACAACGCTACAGGGAACCGCCCACCTTCTCTGGGAACGCTGGAGAGGACGTCGAGGAATGGCTCAAACACTACCGGCAGGTGAGTCTATATAACCACTCGGACACGACCAGCCAGCGGAAGAACGTCCCACTGTTTCTTGAGGGAACCGCGTTGATGTGGTTCGAGAATCACGAGGAGAAGCTAACTATGTGGGCGAATTTTGTAGACGAGATAAAGAAGTGTTTTGGCGACCCGTCGACGAAAAAGAAGCGTGCCGAGCAGACGCTGGCCCAACGTGCGCAAGTACCAGGGGAGACGTGCACCGCGTACATAGAAGAAGTTCTGAAGTGTGCAAAGTGTGGACCCGGTCATCACAGATGAGGATAAGGTCGGCCATCTCCTCAAAGGTATTGCCGAGCAAGGACGACTTCGGCAAATGACATCATCCGACATTGCCGCACATTCGAGGCTCTTAAGGCTCGGCGTATTTCGGCAAAGTTCGGTCGACTCCCCAACGTCACCACTGTCGCGAGCATCGACGTGGGCCCTTCGCCCAACGATCTGGCGTCAACTATTCGAGAAATAGTGCGCGACGAACTTGATCGACGGGACGCTGCCGGTAAATCGAACGCGCATGTCCATTGTGCTTTCACACCGTAGCCGCCCTGCCGGTGTCCATCAATGCTGCGGGCTTCGACTACTCCAGGGAGCCGGAGCAGCCGCGTCATTATTCTTACAATTATGAGCAGCGGAGCGATTATGTCAAGAGGTCACCCTCCGGCATTACTGCGTGGCAAGGTCCCACTGACCGTATTCAGCAGCGTGTGACGCGTGAAGCACCTGTGTGCTTTTACTGTGGCGTCCGTGGGCATACAGCACGCTTCCGCTCGGAGCGCCGTCGTGCTCCTCTACCACAGTACAAACGATCACCGGCATCCTCGCGCCGCCCAAGTACGCACTCGCGTGGGAGCTATCGCTGGCCGCCGCGGAACAGCTACTACGGCAGCGATTACGGTCGGAACTTCCGCAACGATTCGCCTGATTCTGCGCGGAGTGCGACGCCACCAACTTCTCGCAGGTACCGATCACCATCTCCAAGCCGTCGACGTCTCGCCTCTCCTCCTCCGGGAAACTAGGCGCCGCGGCCGATGGAGGTGAGGTCACTGGACATTTTTCACTGCACACACAAATGCCTCCGCCAGTTTCAATGTCAACGAATAAGGTCGATGTTCTTATAGATGGTGTTCCCACGTCAGCTTTAGTCGACACAGGAGCAACTGTTTCCGTCATGAGCAGTGATTTCAAGACCCGAATCGGTCGGAAAGTGATGTTGTGTTGGGAAGGCTACGCAACGTTTCGTGCAGTGAGTGGGGAATCGTTGCGACCAAAGGGAGTGTGTACTGTAACTGTTACATTTGGCTCAAAGTTGTTCAAGGCAGAGTTTGCAGTTCTTGTGAATTCTACCCATGACGTGATCCTGGGGATCGACTTTCTGAAAGAATGTGGAGCCACGGTTGATTGCGGTGCCGGTGAAGTGTTACTGTCTGCTTTTTGTGATGAGCCTACGCGCTGCCAACAGACTATTGCCGTCGTTGACGACATAACTCTGCCGGCGCAGTCCATAGTTCGAGTGCCTGTTGAAGTCTGTGGTGCCGCACCTGATAACATTGACGTGATAGTTGACCCGATCCAGCTGACCTGTGCGAAAAAGGATGTGTTTGTACCGTGTTGTGTGATTTCTACGAAAAGTGGCAGATCATTATTGTGGGTGAAAAACTCCTCTTTCGAGCCGATTGTTCTACCTAGCGGAGTGCGGTTGGCTGTGTTTGAACAGGACACAAGCGATAACATAGTGATAACAATATAGTGCGTCCGGATCCCATGTGAGATTGATCTCTGGAAGGCAGAGCGGGAGACAAATGCATTACGCACTACTGCTGTCATCAGTGATAAGAGGAATCCTCACTGTCACCCTTGCCACCAGAGAGCTGCTTTGTTAACCGTCGTCTTTATCATTGTAGTGAGGCGTATAAATCAGAAAAGGATGAAGGCAAAAGTCGTGGCACGCACTTCCGTCACGCCAGCATGCCCAAAACAGTATACTATACGATGCTTCACCAGTTTCCTGTAGCACTGCGGGAGCTACAGGCCTCATTGGCCAATCTAGAAGGCGAACACTTCTAAACGTGTCCCGTCACGGTGGTCTAGTGGCTATGGCACTCGTGTATTGCATTTCGACCGAGGTGAAATGTCGAGGCCCGTGTAATGTGCGATCTGTGTGCACGTTACAGAAACCCAGGTGGTCCAAATTCCCGACGCCCTCCACTGTGGCGTCTTTCATAACCACATCGTAGTGTTGAGATGTAAGACCCCAGAAATTATTATTATCGTTATAACGTGTTAAACGCGTCCCTCCTGGTAATGACTCTCTTTGGTGTTGAGCGGCAGCAGCAGATTTGAAAGGAGCAGGAGGGCCCCCTGTTGGCACCAGCGGCTCGGCAGGTGTGTCGTCTCTGTGCTATAGCCCCGTACCTCGCTTCGCAAGGATTCTTCGCTCGATGGTCTCGTACCCTTGGCCCTGCTGCACGGAGCTGCCCTGACCCCGCCAGCCTAGCTGCTTCGACGAAACCCACTTCCATCGCTCGGTCGTACATCTCCCTTGACCAACAGGGCAGGTGAAATCAAAAGGTGGAACCATGTGAGTTGTCATGTGAGCCCGTGGCAACCGCACCCGTGGTGAGAGTAGCAACAGCAGTCAAGCGTGGTTTTGAAAGCGATGGCATTAGTCACACTGGCAGGCATTAAAGGGCATCGCGTCTAGTACAAGTGTAGCACCGCACAGCTCGGTGTAACACTCTTCATGGGCAACTCCGGTGGTTTTTCCACCGTATTCCGATGTCTCTGTTCCCATTGTATCGATAGCCTTGAAGCAACCAGGGTCACTCAATTTCATCAGAAACTCACCAATAATCTTAAATAACCGAATGAACTATGTGTTCTAACCGAAACCGAAACGGTAGGCGCTTCATGCAGCGTATGCGATGACGTCACAGCCTCCCACCATTAGAAATAAGGAGTTGGTTCCAGAAAAACGAGGGGAACGATGCCATCCAACGACGTATTGAGCTCTTCTGACCTTACAACGACGATGGAACATGAAGTATCGCTGTTTTGCTTTAGAAGCCCCGTCTGCTGCGGTAGGCAGTGTTGGAGGTAATGACGTCAAAAACACAGTGTGGCTTGCGCGGGAACCCGCTAAAGATTTTTAAAATTCCTTTACGGGAAAGCTAAATGACTTGCAACCGCTTGGCTTGACATAAATTATTGCAGTGCCGGGGAGAATATATACCGGAAATTTGACTGAGATCAGTGGATCAAAAATCGCTGTGAAAATCGTGCTCCTGCGCTAAAGGGGTGCTAGGGGCGCTTCTGTGCAACGCCATCTGTCGATTGTGCTCCAAGCTGAAAAGCGGTACTTATGTACTCGCTTCCTTCGCTTTACTGTGGAACCATCCCCCCCCCCCCCCGCTCCCCATTCCCGCCCGAACACCCCCCCTCCCCCCGTGTCTTGCAGTAATTCGGTTACGACCATAAATACACAACATGACAGAAACGAACTGCGCGAAATAAACACTGACAAGGAAGACACACGCGTTTCTGTCATGCATTACCAACTCGCCCAGCGTTCAATCCTTCTAAATTATATAAATACACACAATTTCTAATATTTCCCCCGGATGCTTATGCGAGTGTGTGGAATCAGGAATTGCTAGAATTTGCATAGCCCGAGGACATTGAAACATGTAGCTGAAATATCCGTGGCCGCGCCATTCTGGCTTCGCTCAATAAAAGTGAAAATACTATTATGCAGGGTCCCAAATCGGCGGTGAAAATTACAGGCAGTGCTCGCGCGCAAAAATGAAAAGTGTTCTTGAATTTATATGATCCCTGCAAAGAGCGAAGAGAAAAAAGTTCGACAATCCCTTAGCATATTCTTGAGATTAGAATGTCAAAGCGTTTCTTTTGACGAGTGTTTTGCAAACTGGTATTGCCGAGTTCTGTTATAAAAATTAGGCAATATGGGAGGCCGAACTATGTATATTTACATGATTTCATGCCATCAAAGTGGTGTCGACACTTCACATTTCCTCTTTAATTTCGTCGTCCATGCAGCGTATCCAGATATGCCGGAGGCACGTCTCGGGCATATCGAAATCGTGTGACCACCGCGGCGTTGTGGGTGGTGTCGTTAGACAGTCACCGTTGTCGACACCCTTATCAGTCAGGTGACGGCGTACTTCGGCGGGGGTATATAGACACTGCCATGCCCTTGCGATCCGAGTAGTAGGTGGACACATAGATCACACCTCGCACAATGGTCATTGGTGAATGCGAGATCGATACACGTACATCTCGACGTCGTGATGGCCTCAGTGGGCCTGTTCAATTCGACATTGAACTCGGCACGCATGGCGGCGAGGAGCGATGGGCTAGCTGGCGCGTTCGCGCACCGAGTGTTGCTACGGCGACGCCACGCACCTGCGCGCGCGACTTTGTCAACCCAACGAAGAAACGCGGCGAAGCGGCAGCACGCCGCTGCAGGTAGCTGCTGCTACGGAGAGCGTAGCGCACGCCGACTGCCGCTGCGGGAGCGTTGGCGCTGGCGTCATTTCCAGTGCGAGAAGTCACGTGTTTTCCGGCCACGGCTTTGGCGGACGCATTTAGCGGACGGCAGCTAGGCGCGCGCCATCGCCAACCCAGTCAAGAAACACTTCAGCGTTAAAATTGGCAGACCCACGTTCAGTGGGAATTAAGGATAATGCGAATCACGAACGCATCACGAACGCAAACTGGATCCCCACGGTTGTCTAGGCATACCAATTTTGGTACATATCAAATTAACGAAGCTGCCGAATGAGCACGAAGACCGTGGCATGTAAATGATGTGTCTCATGACATGCATATCATGATTTTCATGCTATAACCTGCCATTTATGTCCATCATGCAGTCATGTTGTGGCATAGCAACTTCCGTATACATCCCATTAACGAAACGGCCAGGAGCGCACTAAGACCGTGGCATGTAAATCATGGCGCTCATGACATAACTTACGATTTTCATGTTATGACCTGTCATTTATGTTCGTCATGCAGTCATGTTGCACCGCACCAATTTCCGCAATCATCAGATTAACGAAACGGCCAGGAGAGCACCAAGACCGTGGCATGTGAATCATACTGCTCATGATATGCATGTTATGATTTTCATGTTATGACCAGTCATTTATGTTCGTCATGCAGTCATGTTGCGCCAGACCAATTTTCGTATACACCCCATTAACGAAACGGCCAGGAGAGCACTACGTCTTAGGCAGATAGATAGATAGATAGATAGATAGATAGATAGATAGATAGATAGATAGATAGATAGATAGATAGATAGATAGAACCACCCATATATTGTGCTGTACATCTCGTAGGTCTGCTGTTTTCAGCTTCGCCAGAGAAATTTGACCTGATTCAATCTTCACAAATAAGCCCCATTAAGGAAATTTCGCTCACAGTATCCAAACACATTCAATGCCACAAATGCATACATTACGGCACGAGTTCCCGGTCGATTGAAGAACATAATACGCTGACTGAAACGCAGGTTCCTTAATTTCAGAAGAATGAACAGTTTTATTCGTGCACGCTGCCAGTGCTGCACCGCACTGGGTGCCTACTCAGAGCTGCGCCACGTAGCGCGGAACACTAGCGCCGCCTGAAAGCTAAGCGTTGAAACAGGCATCGACAGGGGAAGGCCGCGCGAAAGTCCAAACGACGAAGGTGCACAACTTCGCATTTCCAAGTGTTAATTCGCTGTAGCAGGCCGCCTTCACTGATATGGCAAGAAAAAGTGAACAATTTTCCCACAAAGGCAAAAGTTCAATAAAGTAAAAAAGAACATCAAGAGAAAAAGAGTCTCACAAGGCATACACATAACTGCCACTAAAAGAGTCAGCCTTATATAGCGTTCGAAAATGCATGGGTCGGAGTTCCGTGCCTTCTTTCCATAGGAAGCGTGTGCACATGTGATTAGAATAGTTCATATGAACGTCCATCCGAAACAGGACACATACAACACAGTCAGACATAATCTGAAACATGTGAGAACAACAAAGGACACTGTTGAATACATAGGGGTTACGTTATTCTTTGGGCCTTGGAATGAAGCCAAAGTTAGTAGTTCTGGAGGATATTAGTGTCTTCTAAGAACTTTTTTAGCGCATAACGTGCCCTTATCTGAAGGACCGCTGTTGGCCACGGACAAAGGGCCTTCGTTAGGTTAAATGGTCTTCTATCTAAAAGCGACAAACTGGCTCGCAGCACACTCCGTGGCGAATCGTGCTTTGTGCACTCGAGCAGAAGATTATGCGCATCTTCGTCTGAGTGGCCACATGAGCACTGCGGCCTAGACAGCCGTTGGATCCTGTAGAGGAAGTGCCTCGTAAATGCTGTACCATACACACACGCCGCCTTCTTTCTCTTACTCAGCCTCACCGGCGTCGTTCTCGTTCATGAAACCACAGCCGGCGGCTGGCAACATGCAGTGACTTGAATGACACTGTTACTCATCATAATCGTGGCTGAGAGCAGAAAATTATCAGTCATGTAGTTAGAGCCAAGGGTGGATGCCACCACCTCTCCCAGTGTAATGGAACCGTGGCTGAGAATGCAATATGCCCAATCAATTGGTGAGAGCCAGGGATGACACTAATGACTTGGCACATAACACCGGTGACAACTCTGTGCGGGCCAAAAAAGCACTTATAAACGACTTTTAGGCCAACAGGACAAGCGCTAAACTTACCCCAGGAACAGTGTTCCCGAGGATTGCAAACAAGCACAAACCGCTTATCGTAAGAACACACACACTCCTAGCTCACGCGCAGGGTACAGGTAAGGTTAATGATTTTCTTCTCGACACTGTACACGGCAACGAAGACGTTGACGTCAGCCATCACGCTCGGGGCGGACTACACTCGAATTATTCCGGCGTCGCAGTGATTAGCAGAAATACCAAGTATAGCATCAGGGATGAATTTATGCAGATGCAACCAAGGACACACTCTAACGAAACGTCTCATACAGAACAAGAAGCAACGCAATCGACCAACATTAGCAACAACACGAGATCCACCAAAGTCACGGGATGCCTATACTCAGACGGTGGACGTGAAACCTAATCCACCAACAAACACATACAACAAGCAGAGGTGACAGAGACGCGCAATACCTATACACCGCCCTCTACAATTGTTGGCAAACAAACAGATTCAGAGACAGACATCTTGGTAGACCTCACCACCAAAAATAGGAGGAGCAAGCAAAGACCACCCCTAGACTCTAGTCCCGAGGGGTCTGCTCGAAACAAACACAGATGACTGCCAAACGGAGAACTCAATTGAGATAGCCACAAGCATCTTTTTTTCCTACAATCACGTAAACTCACCGCCAAACAAACAAAATACAGATTGCACTTAGCCAAATGCTTTACTAAACGAAGGAAGATAAAATACCGAAAGGTTTAAGTTTAGTAAGATCAGATGTGTGCTTGGTGTACTTCTTCCTAGCCTAATGAAAAGGAATGGCGCCCTAGAAAATTCTTCCGTGTCGCTAATAGATATATGTTAAAGGAACACTGCCGCAATCAGCTTACTATAATAACCGACCAACTGTACTACCTTAAATTACCTGGTAAAGAAATCGAAGAACTAGCCAAATTTGTCGTAAGGAAGGAAGCCAAAATAATAGCGATACAAAATCACTCACACAACGAAGTGCGTCCAAAATAATTCTATAGGCGCAATAGAAACAGTCTGCCTCTCAGTGCAGCGCCGAGAACACACTAGCAATTTGGTAGCTATGTCACAGAGCCTAAATAAAGTTGAAATAGGTCTTCTAGTACGCGGTCTAACATTCTGCCCGACAAATAACGGGGTTAAAGAATTCGAGCTAAACAAAGTTACAAAAGTTTGCAACGTGTCTGTGGATCGAAGAATACATTTTAGATAAGCTAGAGGCAGGAGACCCAAATACTGACGCGCTCCGACAGCCAAGCACGTGGACACCAGATTCTGAGTAATTCCGAAACCTAGATCAGTACATAAAACAAGCCACAAGAGGCATTCTGAATACGACAAAACAGAGTCGCAAGCCAAAGAACCTATCTCGCGAAGAACGCGGTTTCCTGAAACAACTCGAGGACAGATACGACACCACAATAAAACCAACGGACAAGGGTGGTAGTATAGTAATATGGCCAATGGAAAACTACAAGAACGAGGCAGTCAAGCAGCTCACTAACAACGCGCATTACCGAAAATTAGATTGTAATCTAATTGATTGTGGAATTAGATTATAATATAATTCCACAGTTGGTTCGTATACGAACGAACTGTGGAATACAGCAACAGGATACGACGTACGATAACAGATGCGACGTACGGATACGACGTACGATAGCAGAAACAAGCAGGCCGTTTCTACCTCCTTCCTAAGATCCGTAAGGTTAGCACAGATAAACTTCTTACGGCGGTAATACCGGGCAGACCCATAGTATCCAACAACACCCCGATGGAGTCATCATCGAAGTTACTTAATAACCACCTATCTGACATACCGGCCAAGCTTCCGTCCTTTATTCAGGACACACCTGACTTTTCGCGGATTATAGAGTACATTGAAGAGATTCAAACACCCTCGGATGAGGAAATTCTGGTAACATTAGATGTCGCCTCCCTATACACGAATTCCCCTATCACAGAAGGGAATGGAAGTGCTCTCGAAGGCAATACAGAATAGCAAGCGTGCACACGCCGCTGAAGTTTACATCGCATTACTGAAGTCAGTCCTTACACTTAATTACCGTGAATTTCACTCTATCAACTACGTGCAAATTTTTGGCAACAGCATTGCCAGGAACTCCTTTTGCGCCGACCTACGCCAATATCTTCATAGGGCACCTAGAAGCACAGCTTTTGAAGTCGTCGCCGCTAAAACCTCGCACCTACCTCCGTTATAGAGACGATATTTTTATTATTCGGGAACATGGTGTAAGTGCACTAGGCACACTTTTATTGAGCATTTTAACAGCTTTCATCGCAGCATTAAGTTTCCCATGCACCACACTTCTAGTGGTGCATGGAAACACCCCGTCCAGACCGTCCTCCAGTTGTCCTTTCGGACAACACCATGTCCTGATTATGATTCACGGTGCCCATGTAAACTTCTCCACAAGAATGAATGAAGAACTCTGCAGAGCACTGTTTGCTCCTTTTACAAATATCTTGAGATGGAGGCCTGGTTAAAGAGAAGTTCGTTGAAGAACATTACTGAATAATTTTCGGTGAAACCAAGAAGGGTTTCAGGTAGTCTACGCACGAAATAAGGAAACATTTTAGAGAATAGAAACCAATAATCGCTGCTCCATGACAACAGGCAGCGTAATGGCATGAAACTACCACAGTCAATCAATATAAGGCGTGATCTGAGGGCACTGAGGCGTTCCATTAAATATTCCAATAATTCCACATGTTTCCATACGAAGTCCGCACGTTTGTAAAATATGCGACAAACATACTTAATATGTTTGTCATATATTTGCCATATACTTTCATTTTAGGGTTACGGAAACATACGGAATCAATGGGACGCCCATAGGGAACGTTTTAGTAGGCGCTGGAAGCAGAAATTTATCCTTATTTCGTTCTATGATCTCACCGTTTCTTTTCTGCTTCTTATTATTATTATATTGCGCCGACGTGTAGTACGTGCTGAATCGCAGCAGGTGGAGGCCCTAGCCGGCCGTGTCGAGAGCTGCTGACGTTCATTCCATTTTTTTCTGCTATGTTTGGGCGAGTTCCGTTTTCATCAGTTGACGCCTAGAATCACGCCATGTGAAACTGGAACCACGTCCGGCACTAGGTTGACAACGCTATATTCATTCGATTGAAACTTCCAACATCAGCGTGTTGTGATATCAACCTCCCCATGCCGGTAGCCAACTTTCTGCCAAAAAATATCAGTTTTCGTGAAATTAAAAAATGTTACAGCATTGAACTGATTTACGCAACTTTACATCGCTTTTTTGCAATCAGATAACACGACCGACACGAGTAAACGCGCATGCGGCATAGAAAGTAGGCAATCGCAAGTAATTAAAGAGCATTTAATGGTGCTTTATGCATTCACAGCTGACGCGTTTCACCGGTTATCAGATTCCGACAACTGCACTCATTTCTATCGTCGCGTTTCGAGTGTCTTTGCTTGGCACAACCTTTCTCCAAAGAGCTCAGCCTAGTCATCTGACGCTGTTAGTTTACCGCCAGATGTTATGTTCTCAATCTTCAACGGCGCATTCGTTGATATTCAATGCTAAACTAAAGTCGACTTCTGAACGTGATGCCCTCGGCCAAGGCGGGGCCGGATAATCGCTTTGTTGTTGCTATGTGGGGTTTAACGTCCCAACACCAGCTCTGATTATGAGAGGCGCCGTAGTGGAGCGCTCCGGAAATTTCGACCACCTGGGGTTCTTTAGCGTGCACTGACATCGCACAGCACATGGGCCTCAACATTTCGCCTCCATTGAAATGCAGCCGCCGCGGCCGGGATTCGATCCCGCGACCCTCGGATCTGCAGCCGAGTACCATAGCCACTAGACCACCGTGGCGGGGCATAATGGCTTTGTTCACAATTGGATTTCCCAACGAGCTCAAGAAAGAAGCCTTCGACCCTGTTATTCATAATGTACTGCAGAGATCATAACAGAGAGTTGATTTCAGGGCATTTGCGTAGCAAGACGACGCTGTTAGTCGTGTAAGACGCTGTAGTCGTGGGTTTCGCAAATTTCGGCCACCTATAGGGTTGTTTAACGTGTCCGGACATCGCACAGCCGGCCGGCGTTGCCACTTCGCCTCCGTCGAAATGCAACTGCGCGGAAAGGATTCGATCCCGAGACCTTCGGATCAGCATCCAAAGGCCATAGCCACTGGACCGTGGTAGCTGCGCGTAATGGCGAGCCCGACAAGCTACTAAGCACTAAAAGGTGTCGCTTTTCAAAGCAAACGAACTGATGAACTGATGAAAAAGGAACTGGTCCATTTCATTTTGCAAATTGTTTATGAGTGGTCGCTTAAGCGGTTGCCTGAAATCCTGTACTTTCAACTGCATGCAAATTAGCGGTTAGCATGGCTCGAGAAAACATCTTGTAGGGCTAGTTGATCCATCTGTTCTCAAAGAAAAATCGCAGCGTAAAGGACAAAAGGACACACAAGTAGACGGCACTGGGAGAAAGTCCTGTCCGCATGTATCCCCTTGTGTCCTCTTGCGCCAGGATGTGTTATTCAGGTAGCCGTTAACACGCCGTGTAATTTCTAAGCTGTTTCGCGCATTACCGTAGTGCCAGGCCTAGACACTGCAAAAGCAACAAAATTCAAGCGAACACTCACCGGCATCTCGTTCAGCATGCTGTCAAACTTGCGACCACCCGCCGAGTGCGATGAAGAACACTATCTACAAGTGTGAAAAATCTGCACCGCTTCGCACACAAGTGCCACGGCGCCACGGCCGTGCAAGTGCGTTCCTTCTTATCAGACGAAACAGCGCGATCTATCGTGGGCCGAGACATTCGTTTTTCACTCATAAAGAAGCTGCGGTCGTCGCGTCACAAAACTTTGGAAAAAGGAATTTTCTTTTGTGCCGTAAGAAGTGGCCACGTGAGAAGTCGATGAACGAGAGCGATGCATTTTGGGCTCGTAATAGCTAAAAAAAAGTTGAGCTGATTTTCAGTGAATAATTTAGTTCTTCCCTTTCATGCAATAAAAGAGCTGAGACATAAGTTAGAGAAAAGACTTATTGGTTAAAATTGTGCTGACTGTGACAGCCCTAGCGGGAAGTCCTGCGTTCATGGCGGCAGCATTGCGGTGTTGACACACTATGATAGTGTGTATAGCGGTGCTTTGATCATTGCTTTAGACTAGTTTCGCGATTGCTGGAAAACTCAAACTTCCGAGGCCTGGTGTGCTTGCGACATTTCGTCCGCTGTGGTAAATGGCGCACTAGTAGTGAAGACAGCACATTCCTGGGCCACCTCCAGCTATGTTCTGTGCTGTGCTGTGACACAGAGAAAGAAAGAAAGAAAGGAAGAAAGAAAGAAAGAAAGAGGGTCAGGCGTGCACACACCAAGCTTCGCTTTGTCCCATCTTCACGAAGGGTAGCGCTGCAAATTTTTCAATTCTCTGCGGTCCTGTTTATCTGTAGGTTGTCTTACGTGGACTCGCTAATACTCTCACACCTAAAACGGTTCGCCAAACGTGATTTCGTTTCCTTTTCTTTCTTTCTTTACTTTTCTAATATGGCTTGTAGCCATGGTTCACAGTGAGACATCCGCTGCGGTGCGCATACACCATAATTTATCATTAGCATTCCATATCCGGACGGATCCATTACGGTTTCTTGTATTAGAAGCATTCTCTAGGATCACAACCACCTCTTAAAACTCAGAATTTGACTTTTCCTTTAATGACCTTTAGTTTTTTGAGCATATTTAAAAAAGTTCGTAATGACCGATTTCCGGAACGGAATGACCGGCGCTGAGCAAGACTTATTATCAATGGGCTTCAGGGCCATAACACATGGCACAAAGCAAATAACTTTAGGACGCTGTATGGTACTTCCCTGAACGTGAGAGTCTACAAAAGTGCGTAGTTTTTCTCTATTTTCTTTTCTACCAGGACCCTCGTTGCAATGGACAGGCAGGAAGCGTACGCATTCCAAACACACGATCCACAAGGCAATCGCGTTATGAACGTGTTTCACATGAGTTCTCCGGCAAGAGAGAGAGAGAGAGAAATAAGGAAGGGAAGGCAGGGATGTTAACCAGTCATAGGCAGTGGCACAACAAGTGATCTATGGTCTCTGCGCATCCGCAGACAGTACACGCAGGACTCTCAGCCATTCCAATCAGCGCCGAGTAAGCGTTCGTAAAGGCCACTCCCAACCACAATCGGCAAAGAAGCGAAGCCTCACGTCGGTACAAACCAGCCGGAGGTTCGAGTTGCAGCGATGGGTTTAGCCGATGCAGTCTGGTGCGCCTCGTGTATGGCAAACTTTTCCTCGTGATACTGAGCTCCTTTAGCATTTTAATATGCCCCTAGACCATCGACCAAAATCGCATCTGTATAAATGACTTGGAAAGCTGCCCGTTTAATATGAAATCATGAAAAGTATGCAGGAACACTCGGAGTGCCATATATTAGCTACGCCTTTTGCATAAATTTATTGTGGGCGTTCTCAACCCAAAAGCAAAGGAGATTCTGTTTCAAGCTTACACAGAACATTGGAAGTTACATCATATGATGAAAGAAAATTTGGACTTTTGAAAGAAATACTAAACACGCCGGCATATGTATCGTAAGCTTTTAACAAGGAACACGGCCACATTATTTGCCTCTTGCAGGTTCTCAAGCTGGCGCGATTTCACACATAGAAATTGTCCGCGGACAGCTGAATCTGACTGTCGCAAGGTAATCTGCCATCTGGGCTCAAAAAGAATTCATTCGATAGTGAATAATTCAGTAGAACAGCATGTTTACTCTCGAAAAGCGAATTTATCTTTATCTCCTTGAATAATAAGTGCAGATGTTGGCGTTTACACTGTGGACTGGGCACAAAATTGACCTAGCAACACTGCAGCAAGTACATTTGTGTAGATGTACCACTATTTGCTGCCAATTCCGTAGTTGATGATTGATTTATGGGGTTTAACGTCCCAAAACCAGTTCTGATTATGAGAGACGCCGTAGTGGAGGGCTCCGGAAATTTCGACCACCTGGGGTTCTTTAACGTGCACTGACATCGCACAGCACACGGGCCTTAACACTTCGCCTCCATCGAAATGCAGCCGCTGTGGCCCGGATCCAATTCCGTAGTTATTTATTTATCGTACCAATGCACATAACCATTTCTTCCCTAGTATCTCAGAGCCCGCTATTTTCAACAACTCATTCTGAAAGACAAGAAAGTGGAATCACGTCAATCCGAATGTGGTTCGTCTTGCATCGCAGAGCTACCGAACCCCCACCGCAACCTCATAGACGACACAATCTGCCGGCTCGGATGTTGTAGGAACATTATAAAGCTCATTTTGTTCTAGGTAAAAACTGCGTGCATTTCACGACATCATCCCTTTGTGAGCCTTTCAAGAACTGTGCGGAATTACTCTTTCATTTCGCTTCGACATGTCGAACTTTCTTGTTGTATAGTAAACAAAAAAGTGACGTATGACAACCGCGGCAGAGATTCACTCAGACGTAACAGGCTACGTGTATTTGTATGTCTTTGCATGTCTATTGCATGTCAGATGCAGGGCATGGCACTTACCTGTAACTCATGCACGCTCGGCAAAAACATTGTGCGAACGTGTGTGACTTACGTCAGTCCTTCATATTTTCTACCACACTGACAGAGCAAGATGGCTGGGAAGAACGAAAAAATGTCAAGTAGGAAACAAAGACAGATGGAATGTCAGGCTGAATGAAAGGAACAGGAGAAAGTGAAAAAAGAAAGAAGGATATCATGATAGATAGCAAGGAGGAATGACATCGAGATAGAAAGGAAATACAGAAAGAAAAATGTGGTTGATTCCTTCTATCATAGGAACCGATACAACATGAAAGTGAACGCTGTCTTCGCGAAGTTGTGGAATGCATAAGCGGCAGTCTAAAGAATCGAGGGGCGGAGGATGTTTTGGGTACTGTGGACATGTGAACACGTTACATGTAGGCGTCAGCGGCACCTCCACACAGCACAGCGATCCTCTGCAGTTGTACACAAGGGAAAGTTCTTCCAGCGACTGACATTACTACCCAGACATTGAAATGCACGCGCCAAAGCCCTTCGCAACCTGCCATAAACAAGGAGCGACCGCAAACGGTGAGATCTTGCAAGCGAAACCGAAATTGTCAGTGGATCGTCTTGTGAATACACAACCCACAGCATCGAAAGACGCCTCATTTGCTTGCGGAAGGCCGTCTTTGCGTTGCTGAAGCAGTGCGCGTCGCAAGTGAACAAGCCTGGCCACGCAAGAAAAATTTTGTAGCGGTCGCATTCGTATGCCGCAAGAACGCGCCCACACCATACTGCCACGCTCCTAACTTCCGCGGCGTACGAAGGGCGAAGACTACCAAAGCGCTGGCTCCTGGCGTGCATCACAACGACAATCTGCTTCGCTCTATTGTTCGCTTATTGTGGCACCACCGCAGCCAAGCTAAGCGAACTAAGATTGCAGTGGAAGGTAGGTAATGTAAGAGTATTTTGCTTGTTTAAAAGTATTATTTTCTTGTTAAACACCGTAATTTTAATCGGAAGTCATTTAGATGCAATTGGTAAGGCGATCCAGGGAAGATATAATGCCTCAGGTAGCACAGATGCTCGGGCCAAAATTGTTTTTTTTTGGCTTACGGAGGTCCAATGAAGGCCCTGTGATATCACTCATAAGCCTGCATTGGAAATTCCATCTATTAGGGCCTCCAACAATGGCCCATCGTAACCATTCAATTTCCAATATTGGTTTTGCCATCCGGTAAAGAAGACAAATGTGGGCCACAGTTGCCACTCGGCATATATTATTGGTGCGTCCAGTGCACAAGGATGGTTGTGGTTTCGTGGGGTTTTACGTCCGAAAACCAGTTCTCATTATGAGAGACGCCGTAGTGGAGGGCTCCGCAAATTTAGACCACCTGGGGTTCTCTAACGTGCACTGACATGGCACAGCACATGGGCCTCAACATTTCGCCTCTATTGAAATGCAGCCGCCGCGGCCGGGATGGTAATGATGGGTCAGTTTCCAAATAGTCCTATCAATATTGGTTATGTAATGGCGGCAGGCTGTATATATTGTCCAATCAATCTCACTGCATCACCAATGTTGGACTTCCAATGTTCTGTGTCGGACAATATTGCCACACACAAGAGTTCAAACATCAATGTTGGTAACATCGGCAAGTACACATGGTATATCGGGAGGCAAGTACACATGGTGGCAAGTACATATGATTGTTTTCCTGTCTTACCAATATGAAGGGACCACTAGCTCGACTCGGTGCCGCAAATGAGTTCAGAAAGGTCATTGTGCTTGTATTCAGTGCAGCAGGAAAATTATCTCTATAATTTACGCAATTGTTTATTTGCGCAAGTTCTAGCTAAGTGTGTGTGAAGTAGACTACAACTTGCCCATTGGAAGTTGAGCAAACTACATCTACAATGCCATCATATGGTCCAAAATGCCCAGCAGTATGTTAGTGGCTTCCGAGCCCACGTGCATGACATAGCAGGTCACTTTATCTGTTGTCATTGCAATATTTGCAAAATAATAGAAGTAGGCTGTGTATACTGTCCAGACGTACTGTCTGGTTTCTCCAATACAGGATAGCCAATGCTGCTTGGGAGACAATATTGTCCAGACGTAAATACTGTCGCGCCTATGCTGTTCACGTTGGGAAGTACATGACATATTAGAAGCAATAATTTCTTTTTCATTTGAAACAACGGTAATATATATGTACGTACCGTCTACACTTGCATAATTAGCGCCCACGCGTAATTTCTGCACTCCCAACTTTATGTACGGTTTATGCAAAAATATTGCTTGCATGCTCTCCCCTTGACACCCAGGGCCATGTGGCGCAGGCTAGCGCTGTCGTTTATCAGTACTGAGTGTTCGGTAGCCCAGGCTTCGCCATAGCTGGTCGCATTTTCATTGTTTAATAGCGAGATATTGGCGATACCTATAAAACAAATTCAACATGGTGTTTGCGGATTAGCTGAGAACCGTGCCGCCACGATGATTTCGACACTTGAATACGAGTCGCTCTTGATACTGGAGTTTAGAGATGCCGCTGACAGCACCAGTGATGACTATTCCGAGTCGCACATCTGCTAATGCTTGAATGTAGCCCACGAATGCATTTGGCTGTTAAGGTACGCGTCCTGTTGAATGAAAGCTACATTCGTTTTTGTGATACATTTCATTTGATGCATCTCAGATCAGCACGCGTAATGATTCCTTACGCGATATTCCGGAAGTATTTGTGAAATTCGCAAGTAATTTACGCTACTTTTGGAACTCCTAGTTCATGGAGACAAAAAAAAACACGAGTTACGTGGCATGGGCGAGTAAGCACGGTATAAGTTATGCATGAGCAAATACAGTATATGCAAAACGTTGGATGGTAAAGAAAAGCCTTTGTTATCTTTCTACCCTGAGCAGTGGGTACAGAAGCCCGCCGAACATGGAGGCTTACCACAGCAGGGGGGGGGGGCGGAAGGGGGGAGCTGCGTGGGCGGCACTAATCCGTTTTGCTTCGCATACCTGTTTGACATGTTTTCTTGCATCGAGCTGGGGGTGAGGCAGGCGAGGCGGCTTTCACTCTGGGGAGGTTTTTCGGACGCACAGGTTGTGTCGCAGCACGGGCATCGTGTATCTGCTGAAACTTGCGAGTTTACGAAGTCAGAAACCCTAAGTGGACTACGGACAGGGAACTCGCGACTGCAAACTTCTGAACAGTGAAAAACTGGCAGCCCTGCGCTTCTTTGGACAGGACATTTTAAGTGAACTGAACAGATGAGCCTCGACGTGTTGCGACAGTTCTAAAGGTTTTCCCAAAAGCTTCGTACCGATTTGAGCGATTCGTTTATTTTAGTCATTGTGCGTTCTGTTGTCCTCAATCCCTCATTTTGGTGTGTGCCGGGTTTATTACAGCATGTATTACTGCGTATTTTCTTTAGATTTATCTATTTGTAAATACACACGTGGTGGGCTTTGTTGTATACGTCGCGGCAGATGAAGTAATCGGTTCTAGGAAAGCTGCTTTGGTTCGTGTGACTTTCATGCTTGTGTTTTTGTCTTGCGTGAAACGCGTGTTTTCCTTGTGCTCTTTAACGGTCATTTCTTGTTCCTGGTTTTCGGTTCTTTCGAAGTCGTCGGTTTGTCCCCACATACTCTCCGTTCCGTATTCTGCATGCAGAAACATATCACCGTATCCTAACATTCACTTATGCAGTGTTACTTAAGGAAGTGTTAAATTTTACAATTGAACTGTTTCGTGGAATCGTTTCAGGGACCTTTCAAGCTTCAGCTGCTCCACGTAAACACAAAAAGCACGTGTCGCATAGGTTTAGGCGTATGTTTTCTTGTGCCTCTTCTTTTTCCTTATGGTGCTTATGCGTTTAGTTTTCTAGAGGCTGGTCATATACAATGGACTTCAAACTTAGAGTGAATATTGATTTGTTGGTCTTATCAGATCTTTCTTTTCAATCCCTTCTCATGTCTCATATAGTCACGAATAAAATGTGTCACAAAGAAGACATTTTGCTCATTTGTATGTGTGTATGTGTTCGAAAGATACGTTTCGGCATTAACATACGAGTGCATTGACCATTTAGGTCTGTTTTATGCTATCGTCATAACCACGAATCGTGAACATAACCAAATTCATTTCCCAAGCTGGCAATACATACATGCATACCAAGTACAAAATAGCGCTATTGTTACTCCCATAATTTACTGGATATTCTCGCTTTTTGCCTAGAGCCAGAAGCTTCAGCAAACCAAATTTAAGTGCATGCATGATAGCCAATAAAAAAGTGGGGAAAATATAGGATCAGCCAACAAAGAAGGCTGGCAAGAAATGCCGCCTCATCCAACAATGAATGCTGGCAAAAAATGATGGACAGCCATCAATAAAGGCTGTAAAGAACGGTTAGAGCTGCCATTGTTTATACAAGCTCACCAACATTGAAAATACAAACGATGGACAATGTTGGGCAAAACCATTCTTTCCCAATTTTTCCAATGTTATACGACTGCTATCCAACATTGGACTAATCTAGTCTAAAGTGTAGCATGGAACCCGAAATCCAATGTAGTTCCAATATTGTATCCAATGTTCTCCAACGTTGAGCGAAGGTCGGTCCAATGTTGTTGTGCTGCCTGGGTCTCCATATCCTACTGTATGACCGAGAACCAGTACTTCCCCGCGATGCGTCAATACCTGCCGTTACGGCACCCACCTGCGATTATGCCCGTGATGCCATCGACCGAGCCGCCACGCAAGAGAAATAGCCCGCGACCGCCTTTTGACCTCCCAAGAGAGTCAAAGCCGTTTGTACGACCGGAGACAGCGCGACGTGCACTTTACGCCTGGTTCTTTGGTCCTTCTGTGGTATCCGACAAGTCACGTCGGCCTGTCAGAAAAACCGTTGTCGCGGTACAGACACGCTTACCGAATGCTTCCTGCGGTAACTGGCTTGACCTACGGAATCTCCGCTATTGCCGTAGCTGCTTCGCCTACTTTGCAGAGATGTGATACAGCGCACGACAAACGGCTGAAGACGTGTCAACCCACCAATGACGATATTTATATGCTCTCAGACGTCGTTCGGCCGCCTGGAGATCATACTATGCGCAAGCTGCATTTAGAAGCTTGGAGGGTGCACGTGGGCACCATGGACCAAGAGAAGAAGAGGAAGCTCGGACTTGGCTCGGGCTCTGAGCAGGAGCGGCGCGTTCTGCAACTGCTGCTGTAAATATAGGTTGCACATAGCTTCTAATGGCAGTGCCTCGTCATTTGTCCTTGGCATAAGAATATACACTAAGCTATCATTTATAAGACACACTCAAGAGCACCTGGAAACATGTCGCTCGTAACGAAAGATCCCTAAGTTCCGAGGAGCTGAACTGGGCCACTTTATTATGTAGAATCACCAAAGTTTGTTTCAACTGTTCTTTGCAAAAATGTTAAGGGTGTTTTAAAGGAGTGATCATTATTAGTTTGTATTTAGTGACCACAGTTGGTGTTATGTTCCTTCCTAGCTTTGTATTTAAGGCTCTTCACTATTGTTCCTGCAATGATCTCGTATTTTTCTAGTTTTGTAGCGTTAGCGACACTGGCCGGGGTTGGAGCAGTTTCGGGTGTGCGTCCGAGAGCTGTGCTGCGCATGCACGAGGAGCAATGATGTCACACAGCTGGCGCACCGGAGACGCCACCGGCGCGTGTCTCGCCGGCCTGCGCATACCAGAGGAGACACGTCATATCCGCGGCTGACGCACTGGCGCCGGCGCGGACGCAGCTGTCTGCCTCGGTTGTTCAGTCGCCTTCTGAAACTGCGACGGAGCCACCTCATAGCCCCTCTTCAATTTGGGCGCACACGGAGACGTATCAGTGAGGGTATGTACAGCGGGGAGGAGGAGGAAAAGAAAAACGGAAGGACATGGAGGTTAGTCAGCTGTCTGACCGCCTGGCTGGCATTTGCCAATGTGTTATAGCCATGGAGGAGGAGAGAGCCGTCTTTGTTGCAATAGACAAGGATCCTGACGTTGAGCAAAAATAAATATACATGCGTCACATAATGCGTATACTGTGTGTGTGTCATTGAAGCAGCAGTAAGCATAATAATCAAGCTAATGCTACGCAACAAGAAAAGCTAAGAATATTCAGCTGAACCTCAGCTAAAATTTATACCCTGGCTTAGCCGAGCTAAGCTACTCTTTCATCAAAGGTTGCATGCACCATTTAACTTCGTGACAATCGTAAGCTGTCTGGAGCGCCCAAAGTCCATGAGGTGAATGTGTCTGCATTGTGTCGTGAATAGGGAAGAACTTACTCTTGCGACCTCAACCGCCCTTAGTAACAGAGTCGTCTCTTGTACGCAATGTTAACATGGAAAACACCAATTAAGCCGTTTTGAAACGTGTTAGAAGCAGTTCTTCCTTGTAACAATATGCCAAGCTTAATAAACCACATGCCTCATTTTTCTCTGGCAAATTTAGTTGAAGTCCAAGATTCAAAAATAACAGTTGGTAAGGAAATGGAAACGCGGTGCCATTCTCATGAGGGTCCCTCATATGAGGTAGCAGAACACCATACCCGGTGCATGTATAGTGCAACGTGTGTTTCGGTGTGGGTGTCCTTCGACAAGGGCAGGAGCATTTCTTTGTTTTTCCTACAAACTGGTGGTAGCTGCCGTAAACGACGTGCACGTCTTATCGAGGTACCAAGATAGTAGGGGGCGGTAACCCCTTGTAAGCCCGTTCTTAAAAACAAAAAAGAGCTGCTGATAGCGGACCGGTGTTCCTAAACCCGATTTCTCGCCGCATATGTGCGCTTGTTGTGAAGACGTATTTTGTCTTTCCTTTGTGGGTGTGGAAGTCTAACACAAATAAAACGCCCATTTTGTTCCTGCATTGGCCGTCCACTTTGTGGTAATTGCTGCCCGTGACAATAGTACAAAGGCGCTCAACTGTTTTCTATAACAATCAAGCAAAAATATGTAGGTGGGCAGGGCATGTAATGCATCAGATGTACAAGCGGTGGCCTGCAAGGGCAAAGAGTGCATGTTGGATAAGCAAGGCGTAGTAAAATTTACAGCAAGCTCACCTTATCTGGAGCCTGAGCATACTTAGTTGATTTAAGGTACTGTGTTCAGAAGAAGGACTACAGCTCTATTCCAAATGTTACCGCATATCAGTGAAAAGGAGGCAATTTCAAGGCAACTATCGGACAAATTTTTCACGTTAGAAAGGAGCCTTAATCTTCATACTTAGTCTTCAAATAAACAATATACAATCCACAAAGTGAGGGTAGTGGCTAAAAGGCATGAGCGTGTGCGTTAGTGCCAGTGGATATCGGTGACATCTGACACGGGAGAGATGGCGGGCTCCGAATTATTTCCGGTGTTAAAAGATTGCTGCCACAAAGGACGAGAGGCTTAACAACACAATGAAAATGGCCGCATATCTGCTTCGCTGAAAATGGCCTCGAAGGACGACAAACTTCTGCCGCCCCTGATCCATCACACACCCTCTTCGCCCCCCTTTCACCCTTCAGGCTCTTCTCCTCCCCTTTCACATCTCCCGCGATGGATACAACAGACTTTTTGCTGGATTCAAGCATTCCGCGTTCGCCCCGCTCTCGCGCCATCTGTAGGGACCTTTTATTGTTGCTGGCCTAACGCGTAGCATATCGTGGACACTATTTCTACTGCACAGATTTTTCATTTGCTAATGCGAAAACTAGTCCGATATGTATTATTAAACGAGCACTACGGATCACGGTTATGTAGATATATTATGCCACAAATAGGCTTTAGGTTTTCTGTGCGCTGTATAATATCGACGTGTATTACCCCATGTCAGCAGTGCCAGTAGTCCGATTGGTTTCCACCGCCCGGTTCAATCGGTTCTGGCCGGCAGTTGAATTGAGTGAGAGGCGGGCAGTTTTTTTCCGTTTCGGTAGCCGAAAGAGACTATCGTCTGTAAAATGGCCTCGACGATGATTGCGAAGCAGGTGTTCAAAAAAAGAGCACGCTTGGCCTTCAGATCCTTCCCTGCTCTAAATTGAATTATCTCGAAAGAACGTATTCCATTGCTTACGTACGAGGACTTCCAAGATGACAGAGCATGTGTAGCTAATATTTCTTCATGGCGCGTGCATGTGTGAACCAACTCGCGCGCTTTAATGGAAAATGTGCTACTAACGGCTTATCAGCTGCTAATTTAGCAATACAAACAAGAGCCATGTTTTTATACTACACGGAAAAGGTTTAATGGAAGAGTTTATATTGCTTTATTTGAACAATATCCGCTACGCCTCAAACAACGCAAAATTGCGAAAATATGTATGCGTTTCATGGAGAACAAGAAAACCGCTCCTCACTCTTCTCACGCGGCTGTGGGAGTGAGTGACTCAGATACATTCAGCACGGTAAGAAAAAAAAATGCAACCGGCTTGCGCTGTGCCAAGAACAACAACGTGACATGCATTCAGGATATTTTATTAACCCATACCGATGCTTTAGGCGATGCTCGCTGACAAGACGCGTGCCCTGGAGACAGCTCCTAGTATACTGGCTTATTTCCAACAAGCCTCGTATGTGAGATTTGTTATTGGAGATGAGGCTTGCTTCAGTGGCTGGCAGTGTTGGTCTGGTTCCTCCGTGCAATTGCCGAGTATGCACAAGTGCCGTGTGCCGTTCTTCATCTGCTTCCATTCCCTGAATGTCATGTTCTGTATATACACAAGAACACGAAATATTAATGTTTTCTGATTCACTTTGACATGAGAAGACCTTGCAGGCTTTGATAACATTAAGGCCCTACCAATTAAAGAAGTCACCAGTCTAACTTCTGAAGCATTTTTTCGCCTAACTAATTCTACATAGCCTTCAGAAATATTTTCTGACAAAGTGAAAATTGCTAGAATTACTGCTTTACATAAGGTGGACTCTATTAATAATATTAATAATCATCGACCAATATCAATCCTTCCATGTTTTTCAAAAATTGTAGAAAAATGATTAACTCCAAGCTAGTGAATTATTTGCATAAGTAGAACTTGCTATCTCAACATCAATATGGGTTTCAGAAAAGGAAGTCTACAGAAAGCGCATTACTTAACATCATAGAAAAATTATTATCTAATATAAAGAACCAGTCGTACACTGTCGGTATTTTTTTAGACGTTAAGGACGCATTTCACTCGAATAAACATGAAATTCCCTTCGTGAAGTTACGAGGCTATGGAATCAGAGGCGTCACATTGAATCTGATACAGAGCTATTTATGTGACCGAAGCCAGTTTGTTTTTACCAATAATGTCAACCCCGACTTCATACAGAGGTATTTATGTAACCGGAACCAGTTTGTTTCTATTAATAACGTCAAATCCAAACCATCATGCATGGCGTGCTGAAAGCTTAAATTTTGGGGGGCCTATCCTGTTCCTTATATACATTAATGGGCCCTCTATGCAGATGACACGAGTGTTTTCTTTGCTTCCTTTATTTTACCTCGCCTCATGTACTCGACGAACGTGAGGCTCGAATGTTTAAAATATGGCTAAGTGATATTCAGTTAATCTTAAATGTCACCAAAGCGAAGTCCATTATATTTCCCGCCACTAATAAAGCATTTCTTTTATCTCCTCCACTTTTATATAAGACACCGTTGCTGGAGCGAATCTCTCAATATGTTTCTTGGAGTGCAATTCCACGAAAACCTAGGATGGGCACAGCACGTAGAAATTCTCGTAAGCAACATGGCCTAAACAATGAGTACGCTAAACTGATATCGGACCTTGTTAACAAAGTCGTTAAAACGTCAATTTTACTTTTCTTTATTTCATTCCCGTTCGCACTATTGTGTTCCTGTTTGGCGAGTTACGTCGCAGTATAATCTAAATAACCTGTATCTCATGCAAAAGAAGATCGCGTTTCATTCGTAACTTATCCTACCACAAAAACGTATCTTCCCTTTTTTTCATCACAACATATTCTTTGTATTAGTGAGATATATAGCCAGCGTCTCTCTGAGCTTATATATATGGACTATAGAAATGTCCCCCAGCAATTTCTTCCTACCTGCACTTAGAACATTCAAAAAGTACAACTTCAGACATTCTACTTTTTTTGAAGCCAAAAGCTATAACTACCTGTAGTGAGCGACTTTTATAATTGCAAATCGCTCATCTAATAAACACTCATCCTAACATAGTAACCTTGATGATGCATTCTTCCTCCATATTGTCCTTCAGAAAGAAATTGAAAATTTACTTCTTTGAGGACGTATACTTATTTCATTTACTGTATGGCTTCCATTTGTCCAGATTCACTTTTTTAATATATATATGCAGAAAGTGTTATATATGTAGACATTCACATGGCTATTAATATTTGAAAAGTCGGTATTTATACTCCCATATGCGAACGCCGTTGTATACAATACTACTGCTCCCTTTTTTTGTGCCTTCAATGATACGCATATTATATAACAGGTTTTTGAATCTTTGATGTATTCTTTATTTTGTATAAGCTTTCTCCTAGTTCTCCGCAATGTCATAGCGCCCTTGTATTTTCTTTTTTTCTGCAAATGCTGTTGCGTTGTTTGACGAATGTACAGCGTGGTGACAGAGGCCCAGTTAGGTGACCCAAGATGTTGCTTTTGTCTCCTGCACCACAACAATCAAGGCATTGTCAAACAAATAATAAAATTAAAAGTTATTTAGCGTGCCTACTTGCATGAACAAGCAATCGCACTTTCACAAATTTATGTTACTGCAGACATGTTTTTATGAAGACCAGCCGTACCCAGGAACATATAGCTACTTCAATGATGAGCGAATTACAACAATTAGCCGAAATAGCCATTTTCCTGGTTGAGCCCAGACATCTAGGTAAGTAATACTATTTCGTGCAGTGACTACATCTGAGCTAGTTTGTTACGGAAGGCAGGTTATTGAAGAAACAGCCAAGTAGAATTGAAAAAAAAATTACAGCTGTGGCAGCTGACCAGGCAATTGCCTGTGTGTCATGATAGCCGCACGAAACGGACCTAATTAATTGAGGGATATACTTCTGAGTAACGGCAAATGAAGCAGCAAGATGCAGTTGTTTCTGTTGGCCTACCACAGCAAATGGAATCTCATTACCATACGCCAACAATTTGAAAGAAAAAATTCAATTCCTCCATACTACTTTCAGTCTGTCCTATCGGAGCAAGAAAAATGACACGGCAAGAACCAACAGGAAGAGTTTCATTTGATAGAAATACAGATCAGATAAAATGAAGAAGGAAACACGAAAAGAAAACACGCTTTTTACGACTGCGAGGCGGAGCCTCGTATTCACATTTCTTGCACACAATCGTAAGGTGAATGTGAATGCCAGTGTATACAGTAGGCTGCAGCCCCTGAGGCCACCACGCGCCCAAGAGAAACTGCTTATGGACATCAAGCACCTAGGCCGTAATGCACATGAACTTAACCACCGCGCTATATTCCAGTGGTTTCCAACCCACTATGGCATACAAGGAAACGATCGGACCAACAGCGCTTCCAGAACAGCACATGGTACTAAAGCACCAGTAACAGCCATACCTTCTTCAAGAAAATATGCGGCGACTATGGTATCAGCGTTTGACTGGGATCTGCAGCGGTCGTTCTGGTGTGACATGAGAAATGATTACGGACCACTGCACGCCATTGACCCAGCCTGCAGATTCCAAGTGCCATGAGTTTTAGACAGGCGAGATGACACGTGCCTTCACTGAATAAGATTTAACGTAGCCTACACAAGATACTACAAGCACAAGATACGACAGTCCGATTCTGCATTGTGATCGACATGCAACACACGAGAGGACCTTGAAGACGTCCGGTGCGATTGCCAGCGCTACAACTCCGAAAGAAACTGTGAAGGCAGTGCTTCGTCTGAAACCCGGTTCGACCTTGGAGCTGCGGCATCTCCTTGGCTCGTGGCAAGATAGCACGTGCGCACTACAGAGCACTAAAGCGTTGATAACGTTTCTACGGGCAACATTCGTCACCGAAACGCTGTAAACTGCGTTATAGTGTATATATGTATATATGAATGTGTTTTTGCAAGTGTGACTACACGTACGTGTTGTATTACACGTGATCACTGTAAATAACATATTCATCACAAGACACATGATGTAGCAAGCCAGGTCACTAACCAGACTAAAATCTCCGGAGTCATTAATAGAACATTCTCTCTCTCTCTCGAGTGTTTACGCTGCACGTAGGCTACTATTAGGACGGTGTATGGCAAGCCGTCAGCACCTCGACGACGACGACGACGTTGCGCCTCAGCTCCTCTGCACTTTTGAGCTGAGCGCGAGAGCAGAAGGGCGGCAACACAGCAGCAAGAACGACAGCATCTGCAAAGTGCATAAAAAATGTGGGCAACCAAACGCCTCACGTCTTCCCACAAGTGGTGACCCTGGACTTCCGACGGCAACGCGCCACATGCTCGTCAATTCGCCAACGCACCGAGTGTCTTCGGTGACCACGGTAAATGCCTTGAGCCTCGTTCATTCCGGCTGACGATGGATACCACATCCAAGAGCGATGCGGCGCCGAATCCAAAGGTACCTGGCCCTGTCATCGCTTCTCTCAATCTACCGGAGTTTTGGCAGTCGGACAGAGAACTCTGGTTTCTGAACGAACGTGCAGCGAGCCGCGAGCATTGTCGTACGGTATGCCAGCCAGTGCGGCCTTCAATGCTCACCTTCCAAACCAGAATTCATGTGCATACGCCCCTCGCCAAAGCGCATGGCCAAAATTGAACTCTCCCTGGAAACAGGTCCAATTCCTGAACGAAGAGAAGTTCAGGTACTAGGACATTTTACAAATCAAAACAGACGGTGAGACAGCACATTGGCCAAACTCCGCAAGGTGGGCGACCAGGTAGGCCGCATGGTTCGCCGGGTTTCTACCAAACGCTGTGGTCTATGGTGCAAGGATGCCTTGCGGCTGGTAGATGTATTTGTAACGAGTGGAATATTATATTCTACTCTATACCTCCACCTGCGGAAGCAAGACGAGGATGCACTTGAAGTCATCCTTCGCAAAATTGTAGACCCTCGACATCCCCTGAAACACCTCCAAGCAGCGCCTTCTTGACCTGCGCATGGTGAACACTTCAGGAGCTTCGAGAGGCCCACCGCATAAATCAGTACACTCGCCTCTCAAATACGATAGCGGGTCGTCGTCTAATAGCCCGCTTACACATCAGACACACCAACATCACAGACGATCGCGTTCAACTCCTGTTCGAAAGGAGAGGCGCCCTCCACATCCGCCCTCTTCGAAGCAATATAACAAAATAAGAGCATAATGGGTCCCACCTGGCACGGGAGGAAGCCCTTGCCTGCCATTATGGATCGAAACTCGGTTTGCTCTGCGATGGCGCCTCTGGCCGACATCACAGGGGTGGTATACGGCCGCTGTCGTCCATGACAACCGAAGAGTTAAACAGCTCACTTTCCGATCTCGGAACGTAGCCCGTGTGGAGAAACTCGCCAATGCATTGGCAGCTTGTCATAGTGAGCAGAGGCCCGTTGTAGAGTCTGGAGTTTGCTCACATGTGCCTAAAAGGGAGTGAGGCAGACTATGCCGCCACCCACGCGCACTCCCACCAGGCATTCCCACTCGGCTTCCCCGATCAAGACGACCTCGAATTCAATACGATATATTCTTTCCATGAAATTGTTCACTACTAACAATCTGAGTACAGCCTTTATCCACGTCCGTGTGAAGGCCTAAGTAAAGCGGAGGAGTGGCTTCTACTCCTACCCTGCACAAACACTATGCGGTGCCCGGTAGCTCTCAGACACTTCGAACCCGCCTTTTCCGGCAGTTTCTCGCACTGTGGTGAGAATTCTGTGGACAGCTACAACATTGTGTGGACCTGCCCCTCTAATCCCGCCACACCCCCTATCCCGAGCCCAACCAGGGAGGCTTGGGAGACGACCCTGCATGCCTGTACTGACCACCAGGGCCAAAAAGCCTTGTTGCGACGAGCCCAAGCAGCAGCCATTGCCAATGGGGTCCCGTACTAGTGATCCCCACCTAGTGTATGTAAGGACCATCCCCTTAAGGGGTGGTCCCTGCATACCTCCACTGAACTCTGCAATTCAATAAATGTTAGTACCACCACCACCACCATGATCTTCACCGTATAACAGGACCAAAAGGGTTGGAACTGTGGCCAAGCTACCGCCATGGCACGCAACGATCCTAGCGCACCGACAACACTGCCTCCGATGAGCCATCATTTGTCTTTCGCTGCACGGAACCTCGAGTTAACGAAAAGGTCCACGCCTTGAATTCACGAAAAAAGTCCACTCGAACCTTTTCGTTTCGCTAGCGCGGTGTAACTTCCGGCCGGTTTGCTCAGGCTTCATGGGCTTGCACAGAATTGTCAGGGGGGGGGGGATATCTCAGTTTCGAGTTGTTAGACAACTTTCACTCGTGTGCTACTTATGGAGAAACCCTGTGGACTGCCAGGTGCCCAGATGTGTGCCTGGAACATCATCATGTGGTATTGTACCAATCTGGTGCTACTCTGTTATGAGGCCGAGAGCGTTATAACTGCATATTCTGTGGGATGAACACTCAACCAATACTGTGAACACGCGTTTCTCTAACGTTTTATGCCAGTTCCCATGATAGAGGCACCAAAGTTTTTTTTTTCTTTCAACACTGCCACACGTCTACACTTCATATTTTACAGTCTGGGGGCGAGGGTGCAAAGTATATAAAAGAAATGGTTGCGAAGGAATTTCATGCACTGTTATGACATGTACACCTGTTGAAACGTTCGCTCTAGCAAGAGTCAGTGTTTTTCAACGTTCCTAATTTTTAGTTCACCACTGCCGGCCTGTTGACGCTCGATCAGGCGTTTCTGATCATGGGAGCACCGAGAGCATCTGTTTACCAGCAGATTCCGTTACAACGCATCTGTTTTTGAACTGCGTCTCACTGCTTCATCTCCTTAGTTTCATTAAAACGAACCTAATGTTGTTGCACGAGTCTTCATGTCAGGAATTGCAAAATATGTTCAACGCGACCATCTAGAGAATTTGGGGGAGATTGAAGATTGGCTTGTGCCTACCTGCCCTGCTGTTTCTTTCTTTCTTTCTTTGTTTCTTTCTTTCTTTCCTTATATATTTATGTTCTGCTTTGTAGCTTTGCAAATGAGCATTAGAAAATCGAAAGCAGTTATGCCTCTTAGGTATGTTCAGATATCGTAAGCGTGGTCTGTAGTCTAAAACTTGAGACGCTTCCTTTCCGAAGCAAGGGTCCATACATAATCTTCGGCAACATTTTCCATTCCAAATTGCCTCTCTATCAAACGGGCGCCATAGTTTCCAATTTTCTGGGAGTATCTCGCTTTGGTATGGCGACCACCACATCGCCAAAATACTGAAAGCTGAATTCCTTTCTGTCGAATTACATCTGTGCCGCCACAGAGTATAGATTACAGGCATGTTTTGAAAAATGGCATACTCACAACACATGGCTCGCCTGGTGGAAAGGGCATTTTCTCGAAAGATGTACGGTTGCAATGGTATTTTGTGCAGCCTACCCTTACCTGTCGAAAGATAGAAGTCCATTAGAACGTGAGTACTATATTGTAAATACAATAAAACTAATAGTTATGGCATATATACCTGAGGATAACGTTAAATATAAGTGTAGGAAATATTGCAAATTCATTTCCCCCTACAGGTGTTGGACTGCTGTACAACTAATTCGCACTTTTGTATGGCTCAGCCATTTCAGAGCACAATATATTAAGAGAACATGAATGTCTTACATAAAGTCCCGTACTACACAGTTGATTTTTTTTAAATTAAAAGATAAGTCATTAGTACTCTAAATAAAGCTGCTCTTTTTCTAACACAAGAATATTGTGCGGCGTCTTTAATAGAGGAATAGGATTAGCGTTACCCATCGCACCGCTGTGAACCTCACTATATTTACTGCATATTCCTAAAGCAATAGGAGGAGGTCACTTTCGTAAAATAATCGAAGGTTAGCTCTTGACAGCAGGATAGCTAGTAACGGAAGGGATCATGCAGCGCACTTACAAGAAAACATCTGCCGCACCCCATGGAACTCTTCCCACTTTCACAACCAAGGCCAACAACATCAAGAGTAGATGTAATGACATTAAACGTTTCCTATTTCTTCCCGTCCTCCTCAAACTAAATTTCATTTCTCACCGCTTTCTTTGCTCCTATACAATGCAGTAGAAACCTATGCTATGATTAACCTTCTCTCCTCCTCCTCCTCATCTAAAAATCGTTCTTTTGCAATCTCACTTCTCTTTTCCAACTCTTGCGGGACTATACCACCTTTTGAAAAGGTACAAATAGAGGTGCTGGTACTTCCCCCCACACACCTGTGACGGAGCCGTGAGCGCGCGTCCAGGTTATCTTCGGCGTAGTTGAAGCTGTGTCGGCGTCGCCGATGACGGGGGGGGGGGGACTGCGAAGTGCGCGCAAACATACGGGCACAGTCGTCTCGCCAGCAATGTGCGCGCTACTGCTACTGCCTGCTTTGTTTGCATGTGGGGCTTCACTGTTTTGATGGCAAACTTTTTGTCCGCGTGCACTTTTCGTGATCTTGTCTGAACGAAGGTGACTGCCGTGAATTTCAAGTTGTTTGCGACGCGTATGAAGCGATTCATACCGAACTGCATTTGCGGCCACCTGACTTGTGCGGACTATGCCGTCTCTTGAAACCGTCGTTCGAGAGAGGAGTCTGAAGCAGCGGTTCCCTGCACTTAAAAGGCAGAGGAACTCCCACATAATACCAACCGTCCATCCTGAATAAGGCAGCGTAATTCACACACATATAAAAGAACAAAACATGATGGCGAGCACTGACCGTCAAAGGAAGTTGCAATCAGAGGCGTCCTCAGTTTTATCCACTTATTAAGCGGCGTGGTAAATGCGGAAACGAATAGTTTGACACGGCAATGGGGCATGTCTGCGCCAAATATTTTTCACAGGATATAATATACAGTCCATACACGGCAAGTACGAGCGCTTTCTGTATATATGCTACAATGCATGATCCTGGAAATTTAGCAACCGCTTCACCGATGCGGTGTTTCATTTTTTTTTGTCTTTCCGCTTTTCATCACAT